>JAEAOA010002087.1:907500-937500 GCA_016746295.1 Potamilus streckersoni
ATATATATATATATATATATATATATATATATAAGTTTAAAGACTAAAGACTATTTACCCAGTTGAAAAAAGCTGCGGCGCCGGAACTCGTTACACACACTGTCTCAAATTGAATGCCTTTAAGTATCTGCTTGCTTCCGAGAGCGACATCTAGCTGGAGGCTTTCAATATTGAACTCTGTGACTCTCCTTTTGAGTGATATCTTTCCAGTTTTACTTATCAGTGCTTTGACATTATTCCAGTTCTATATAATAATAATAATAATAATAATAATAATAATAATAATAATAATAATAATAATAATAATAATAATAATAATAATAATAATAATATAGTTTTGTCATGGACAACGATGGAATATAGAACAATCATCAAAATTAGATAAACAGCTTACTTCTATGTGTGGAAAACATCGTTTAATAATTACAGTTTCATCAACGATAACAACGACGATAATGTATGGTGAAAAAAATTGAGGAGAGGAGGTAGAAATACGTAGGGGTTTTCAATGGTTTCACCTTAGTTTCTTCTTCGTAATTCCCAAGAAGAAGAAGGGTTGCCTTCATCACTTTGTACACCTCTTCCGGAGGATTGGAATAGGAGCGTATCTCGGCTATTGTTTTTTGGTTCAGCTCTAGCACTCTTTGCATGAGGTCCTGAAGACGCTTTATCCTATCCATAGCTTGCCTAGCTTCCGCAATTTCTACACCCAACTCCGCCGTGTAACCACTTTTTATGGCCACTCCCACCGCTAACTCCAGCTGATCAAGTCTCTTGTTTCCCAATGCATTGTGAATGACTGAAATATATTTCTTACAAACTCATCACCTTAATTTCACAAAATAGTATGCGTTTTTGGTAAACATTGTACCTTTGTGTTCTCAGATTTATAAAGCGTCAGGTTTCAAAAGCCTGACATTATAACTAAAATACAGCTCTGATACATAACGGTAATAGATTTCAGAAGCCTTACACTATAACTAAAATACAACTTTGGTTCATAACGATAATAGGTTTCAAAAGCCTAACACTATAACTAAAATACAACTCTGATACATAACGGTAATAGGTTTCAAAAGCCTTACACTATAACTAAAATACAACTCTGATACATAACGGTAATAGGTTTCAAAAGCCTTACACTATAACTAAAATACAACTCTGGTACATAACGGTAATAGGTTTCAAAAGCCTTACACTATAACTAAAATACAACTCTGATACATAACGGTAATAGGTTTCAAAAGCCTTACACTATAACTAAAATACAACTCTGATACATAACGGTAATAGGTTTCAAAAGCCTTACACTATAACTAAAATACAACTCTGGTACATAACGGTTATAGGTTTCAAAAGCCTTACACTATAACTAAAATACAGCTCTGATACATAACGGTAATAGGTTTTAAAAGCCTTGCACTATAACTAAAATACAACTCTGATACATAACGGTAATAGGTTTCAAAAGCCTTACACTAACTAAAATACATCACTGATACATAACTGTTATAGGTTTCAAAAGCATTTCACTATAATTAAAAATTAACCTAACAAAATAAAAACCAAGTACAAAATCTACAAGAAAAACAACCCAACGACATCCGCTCACATGTCTCTAGAAACGGGATGTAGTCCACTGAATCCTATAAGAAGAAACGCCAGAATTGTGTCTCATGCTAAAATTTGACGGAGTACACAGCTGCTTAGTTGATAACTTTTCTTTATATGGTACATTATGGAAGTGATTTTAAAAAGTGTTGACTTTCCTTTTGTTCATTCTGTATTGGTGTTTTATAATATTCATTCAGTGTCTGATATTAAACCGTGTAGTTTATTTGCCAACCCTTATGACTTTATTCTCTATCGTTGCGATGCCGTGTATATTTATTAGGGTACTTACCTGGTATCACCACCTCTCCTTTTATTTTGGGAGTGGGAGTGAGGGCAAGAAAATTGCATAAAAAATCTTGCAAGGCATGCGGTAACGGAAGCAAACATTAAACAGGAAATCAACAAAAAAAACAACATACAGTGATGAGGAGATTCGCTCGCAATGAATATCTACCCTAGACAATTAGATTTCCCTATCAACATTGTAGATGTCGATTTGATAGGAGTCTTCAAACGGAGGTCTCTTTCGGCTTCATCGATTTACTATATCTTAAATATCAAGTTATGCAGGCAGCTGTGCACAAGTTTCTAAAACTAGTTGTGCATTACAAGTTTTATACAAAATTTAGTTCACTAATTTTAAACGTGAATATATATGATATCCGATGCAGTCTTCATAAATTCATTTAGACTCTGGTCTGCTCCACCTAAAATATGCTTCCCCCTTTTAACTAATATTTGGGTTATTCCAATACTTGTGTAGTGAATGCAAATAAACAGAGGTATTCCGTAACAGAAACGGTTAGCCGTTCTGTGTCTGTTGATATGGAGACGCTATTAGTAGTCGGTTGAAATGTAGAATTATCTTTCATACTTACCTTGCCTTAATATATTTAATATATCTGCTTTCTTCATCTCTTCTGCTTTTGCTTTTTCTACTAATTTTGTCTTTGGATTTGTCTCCACCAGATTTCTCTGTGCCTGCTTTTCTTTCTCATGTGTCTCGCTCGCAACGGTATTGATTTCATTGTCCTGCAGGGAACTCTGCCGACTGATCTTCTTCACGTGAACTTTAAAAATGGCAATCCAATCAAATTCTTTGTCAGTGGTCTTGACTTGCCACTCTTTTCCAACAATTTCTACACTGTATATACCAACCTCTTGAAATCTTATCCTAATATTTAGATATTTGTCATCATTTTCCTCAACTGTTTTTACGTCAACATTCGCTGCTGGAAACCGAATGAGTTTTTTCTTTTTCATATCAGTCTTCTTTCGCTTTTTGTCAGGCTCTTTCTTTTTCACATAGCACTGAAACGTTTGCCTTTTTGATCTCTGGGAATTCAGTCCAAACACAAAAGATACATCACCATCTTTTGTCTGAAGACAACATAAAGGGTCTGCAAGATATTTCATATCAAGCTGAAAAAATCTCTGCCTCAAGCATGCTTGCTTTCTAAATTTCTTCAATGAAATGGGTCTATCAAGAAGTTGCCATTCCAAAACCTCAGGGAAATGTGTGTAAATTAATTGCTCAGGATCCGTTAGAAAGTAATATTCATCGAAAGAATATTTAATTTCTGTTCTCGATTTTCCCACTATCTCACACGCTCCCCAGAATGTGTCAACTAACCACCATATTTGGTTTATCAGAACCGCATTCCATTCTGCACTGTGTTTTTCGGTGAGCTTCTCTCCAACTTCATAAGTTGATCCTTTTGCAAAACCAGATATTACGACACAAGGCACACCAATCATCCTGAAATTAAAATTTTCTCTTCTTGATGATACGAATGAGTACACAGAGAGCTAACAAAACACATTTTATAGTAGAATAAAGTGACTATTTTGCAACATACTGCTACAAACGCACCCACCTCACTCCAAAGAAAACAATAAAAAGTAGCTGTCTTTTTGTACCTTACAACCGGAGATTCGCTTTTTTCAAGTACGATAGAGTATCAAAGGTAGTTTTACAAGATAGCCAAGAAATTCCTATTGTGTTTTCTATTTACTGGAATCCTCTTATCAATATAAATATTTTTTGTATTTTATCTGATTCAATATAGTAAATATTTTATACAAATATGCTCCTTTGGAATATATTTTTTCTTGGGACACAAACAATGAATCAGTTGGATTTTTCAGCAGCAGTCACGTGTTTGAATATATTTAATTTTTTTTTCTATCCGGATCCTTCTTTTCTTAAGTGAATATAATTTCAACAGACTGAAAACCAGTCTTGATCAGCAAGTATGGAAATATATGTCTGTACTTTACGAAAAGCTATAAAGCTCAGTTCACCACGAGATCTTCTGCTGAATATAATTTATTCCATGGTTAGGCTAATATTATGTTAACACACTGACCTCATTTTTTTAAAAAAAAAACTCTTTAATATTTATTGTTACTACATTTGTAACTTTGGATAATACTGCAAGACCTTGGGAGTGAAGAGCGAAGTATTAATCCGAAGAAAAAGAAACGAGTTTATATTTTCCGATTTAAATGCAGTAACCTTTACATAATATATTCATTTTGTTTTTCTACCTCAGGATTAGTAATAAAGAGAATACCAAAAATTCAAAGTAATTGAATTTATGCTGTATTCCAAAATAAATATATAACCGAACATTGATCAAAACACAGTAACAATATTTTTTTAGCAGAGAGCATCTCCCAGAGACCTTTGAACTTTGTCGCTCGCTCAAGATTTCTTTTAAAAGTTCTCGTTTTTGTCTACTTAAAATTGAAATTTGGAGTCATATTTTAAATGAATTTGCATTTTCCAAATGGTCTGGAATGGTAGCATTTTGTTTTTTGTTGATCCAACTCACTTCTGCTTTTTTACTTATGAAGGACTGGATTTATTGGTTAACTTAAGTGCAGTAAAGATAATGTTATTTCAGTTAGAAATGTAGTTTGTATCAGTTCTATGAGTCAAGTCATTCGGATTTGCAAATCTAAGAAAGTACATCTTGAGCAAATTTAAAGATGTAACAGTGTAAGTGTATTTATCACAATTCTTATTCCAGCTAAAGAAGTCTTATTAACCTCTCTCTCTCTCTCTCTCTCTCTCTCTCTCTCTCTCTCTCTCTCTCTCTCTCTCTCTCTCTCTCTGTCTCTCTCTCTCTCTCTCTCTCTCTCTCTCTCTCTCTCTCTCTCTCTCTCTCTCTCTCTCTCTCTCTCTCTCTCTCTCTCTCGAAAACAGAATCATAACAGAAATGTCAAGAAGACCAAAGAATCATCAGAAAAACTCAACACACTCTTTAAATCAAGAATAATAAAATCATCAGAAAAATGCTCTCTATAAATCAATAATAATAATAATAATAATAATAATAATAATAATAATAATAATAATAATAATAATAATAATAATAATAATAATAATAATAATAATGTAAGTGGTTTAAAACTGCTTTTACATCAGAGGTGAAATAGGAGATACTGAGGTACTAATAACATCCACACAAGAATAATTGAGGCAACGTCTGCATATTGCTTATGTGACCTTTTGAACTTAATAAGTAAAATTACAATATTGTCAACGACAAGCTATTTCTGGATATACATAATATGTTTGCTGCAGCTAGCATGACACTTTCTAATGTGGACGTTAGACTTACCCACACAATATGCTAAATAGTTGGGCATATGTTAACTTATTTTCTACCAACTGAAGAAGATAATGGGCAGTATTCGTGTCTACTTCGGACGAAGATCTTTCAAGTGCACTGACTGGTTGTAACGTCAGCCAACGGTAGACTGCCCTTGTCTTTGCAAGGTCATTGCTGAGCCCTTTGGTCAACTCTTCCACCACGTGTTTCAATGGCTTTTTGTTCAGACTTTGTCCCATCTGCAAATTATGAGATACATTTATTATAAGACATAATTGTGACGAAGAAGATGACGCTTACCGATTGAGGAAACACTTAACGACCTTTTAATAACGATAAATGATGCAACGGCAAAATAAGCATTACTACGCATCTTCGAGAGTATCGTCGTCAATGTTGATCCTATATTATATGTGCGTTAGTTTTGCGTAGACTTTGTATAAATGAACGAAGTATTGTTTCCCTCATTTACTCACATGTACATAACACATACACACAAATCTTAGATATTTAGTGTACTCAATGACTTTTCACCGATAACATTGCATTTTCTTCGTTTGTGATGACTGCCATTGCCATGTGTCGGCAAAGCTATCCATTCTTATGAGAAATAAACTGTGTGAACATAAATCGAATCCTGTACACACCTAGCTGACATTTGGAAGATGAGAAAAACTGCCTCTCCTATCGACTCTGAAGCATGAATTTGAACTTTGCCCAAGGAAAGGTTGTACTCTGATACATTCTTTATAAAAACTTTTATGATTTCCCAGACTGTGAGATCTTCATCTACTAAAGGAAAAACAGAAACAAAATGCCAGAATGCACAGTCACGCAAACAAAAGCACTATGAATCAATAGTAAAAAATAGCCAATTAACAATGCAGTGCGATGCCTGCAACTTACCGAATTAGCAGCATTGTCCGCTTTAACTATGTCCTCTAATCTTAGGATATCCGACTTTCTTCCTTTAAAGTTTCTAGGACCAGGTATATTGCTTAACTTGGACAAATCATTTGTGTAGACGTGATGACTATCAGAATAAATCAGTCCTTGTATGTGCGGTTGTTCAGAGGAAAACAGTAGCCATTCGCAAGGAAGATCTTTTTCAACCTGAAGCGTGAGCCAGATAATTAATTGTGTCTTTAATAAGTAAAGTTCGCTAAAATTTAATTATTGATTTCATATGAAAATTATAAAGTTTTAGGATGCCACGTATTGACGGACTTTTAAATCCTAATCCTTTCATAGGAATTAGAGATGACCAAATGATGATTCATAACTTAAATTAGAGAAAAGGTTTTTAATATTGATCTCTAATTTTCATGTTCATTCAAGTTAGTAGCTTGGAATATCTTCTTAGAATTATTGTAAATCACAAATAGTTCGACAATTCTACCCCAAATTTAGAGCACTCATGTTGGGAGACAAGAATGATAAGTAATTCCCCTTTAAGAATATTCAGCGTCAGTCATCAAAACTTACCAAAACTCGTCAATATTGCTGAGACATGTGAATCATGGAGTAATTTAATACACAATGCTTAAGAACACATTGAGGGGTAGAGAAATTTATAGATAATTATAAAATCTTCTAAATGCAAAGTAAAACGCGTTTCTTTTATTATCTCAGGCTGTAATACCAGTCTGAGAATTTGCATCCGACCGAGACAGCTATAGAAAAGTGATTTATGTTAGTGCACGCTGTGCCGCTTTCTGCGTCCACGGATTAACGGATTTGTCTATAAGAACACTGCCCTATATACGATAACAAAGGCGTTTTTGCGCATGCTTTATAATGCGAAAATATGTAGCGTTTCTGTCATTTTATGTGCCTTCCTTGATTCAATTGAAATTCCAGGCTGGTATTTACCCCGTGATTAACTTGCAGACATCAGTTCCATAAAATAAGTACGGCCTTGGTCATTTTAGAAAACGTCTCATCGGATGAAGAAGGAAAGCAATGAGCCACTCTGCCGGATTTAGACGGAAGTCCCAGATTTAGCATGTACTCTTCTTTAAATTATGACATGTTTCAATGAGCTTCGTGTGCATATGATTGTATTTAGGGTACAGGTAGTTGTGTCTACGTGCCAATAACTGTGCCTAGGGTGCCGGTAATTTTATACAGGTGATGGTAATTTATATAGGTGCCGGTAATTGCATATAGGTCCTGGTAATTATATCTAGGATACAGGTAACTGTTTCTAAGTTAGAGTAATTGTATCTATAGTGCGGTTAATTGAATTTAGGCGCCGGTAATATTATATAGAATATCGGTAAGACATAATTAGTGGGTTAATGTTTGTAATAGTGTAAACATAATTCTAATTATACCTCTGATCTAATTATGTTCCAGAGAAAATATAATAAAGTTTGATATCTTGGTAAATATCATATACCAAGTATACTTTTCTTGATTATGCGACTTAAACTTCTCTTAATGATATTAATACTTACAAATGACACAGTGTTCCCGTGTTCCATTATTTGATCATTCGATGTCAGCAATACTCCTAGATCCTATTGTAACACTGCCACCACACCTATGCATTATCGTGCATTTATAAGCCATGGATTCTCGTGCACAAAAATTAAGCCTTTTTACTACCCTTATTTCTATTTGACAATAATGTATGTGGCTGATAATGTAAGTCGATAGCTTATTTGTATGTTTTGTGTTGTATATTAAACACAATTCTATTAAAATCAAATAAACAGGCATGCGGACCAAAAGTTTGATACTATGCATATATGTTGAAAAATAAAAACTATTTCGCCATTTGTAACGAGATTTGCAGTTAGCGTACAGGTTTTTGTAAGATTGCTTCTATAGTCATGTCCCTAAATGTATATGTCATTTAGATGTTTAAGGAGCAAACTATGGTAGTTTAAACTCTCTCTCTCTCTCTCTCTCTCTCTCTCTCTCTCTCTCTCTCTCTCTCTCTCTCTCTCTCTCTCTCTCTCTCTCTCTCTCTCTCTCTCTCTCTCTCTCTCTCTCTCTTTTTTAACTTAATCTTCTATGACAGGTATAGAAGACCAATATAAAATTCAGCCGTTAATAGGTCATAATGCTGAGATCTTAACAAGTCGATTAAATACAATGGAAAACAATAGTGGATTTAACAGATTCAATTGGCCTATCATACGGCTGTGATCTTCAATCCTATCAATACACCTTCAAAGTTGCTAGCTCGGTCACTCGGTTTATCAGGTGGTTGTCATGCAATGGAATCATTTGCAAGGTTTTGTGTTGCCATAATAGTAATTATCGTTACGTAAATTTTATGTAAATAGATTGCTCATTCGTGTTGGACGTACAAAGACATTGATCTATTTTAATGACATATATTAAATAGACCTATTTTAATATAATCTTTCAAAGTCAGGTACAATGAGTTTGATTTTTTAAATACATATTTCCAATACGATAAAGTGACTGAAATTATTCATTAACAGAGCAATTGTTTATTTTATTATTCTTAAAAATGATCTAGTTGATCGTGTACTGGTATGCATTAATGATGATTTAATTGATATTCGTGTATTCGTATACATTGATGATATCACTGACGAAACTTTTTAAGAAAACATTCTTAAAGAGGAATCTATGTCTGACTGCGTGGGCCACGAAAGGAAACACTTAATAACCTTTTTTGTACAAAATACTAGTTACGTTTTTAATAAATATAAATAAACAGTTTGAGCAAAAATATTTTCTTATAGGATGACGATTGATCTAGAAGAATTTTTTATTAAAATCATTCAGACCTCTCTGGCATAAAAATACTTTAAAATTACTGTGTTAACTGTTGTATTCCAATATGCAATAATATTTAAACTTAGACGTCTGCCTAGACAACTACCAATTCTACTATCAAGAACACTCAAAGAAAAAAAGAATTTTGAGAATTATATACCTTTTATTCCGATGAATGTTAATTTATATTTTTTGTACATCGTTATTGTACTGCGAATCAAACATTATTGCGGAGAACAAAATGGACAGGGTCGCAATAAACAGGGCCTACAACTTAAAGTTCAGTGATTGTAATTATTAATTCAAAGCTAATGACCAGCACTTATTTGTCTTTAAGTTGTCAAATCTCCCCACACACAATTATGAATAAATCTGAAAAAAAAATATGTTATATTCTCTAATGAATATCGCTTAAAAGTACTGGTCTTACCAAAAGGCTGCATCACATTGTCTGTCTGTCTGTCTGCATGCATGCATGCACGCACGCACGCACGCACGCACGCACGTACGCACGTACGCACGCACGCACGCACGCACGCACGCACGCAGGCAGGCAGGCAGGCATGCATGTATGTATGTATGTATGTATGTATGTATGTATGTATGTATGTATGTATGTATGTATGTATGTATGTATGTAGGTATGCATGCATGTGTATGTATGCAAGTGTGTAGGTAGTTAAGTAGGTAGGTAGGTAGGTATACATGCATGTAGAGGGCATCGGAAACCGAGTGGTCTAAAGCACTCGCCTTTACCGATCGTCGCCACGTCACTTCTGTCAGTGTCATGATCAGCTAAGGTGGTTATGTGAAAAAGCGTCATCAGTATTGTTCACGCATCTCATTCTTTTTTCATAATTAAAGCGAGGTTGTCGGCAGAGAAACCCTTTACTGCTTAGTCATATATTTATGCATTAAACGTCCTTCCGAAAATAATAGTCTAGCGTTTCCAAGCTTCGATAAGAAACTACATACAATCTTTCTATCACAAATAGAATAGGGAAAATAATCGTAAGCCTGTGAGCTGTAACGGAATCCATCTTATAATCCACTTTCACGTGCGTCTTCAATTCTTCATGTAATTTTGTCTTAGTTTTCTGTTATGAAACATGCAATGTTTTCTTGAAAGTAAAATTCTGAAAAATGTCTTTTCATATCATCAATTATATGGCCTATATGAAAATCATTCAAAATTCTCCCCAAATATTGAAATAATTTGACAGTAAACCCATCAAACACAGAACTAGTTTCATTTTTCACTTTTTCAATCAATGCTACACTGTCAAAATTAATTTACGTGAACGTATTTCAGCATCTGTGTCTTTTTATGAACAATATCTCGAAAACAGGGATTAAATAAAAGAACGATTTCCGATTTCTGCTGATGTCTGTCATTCAGACGCCGGTAAAGTGCCGCGTGTAAATAAGTGTCACTAAAGTACTCAGCTGATGTCTGTCATTCAGGAGCTGGTAAAGTATCGGGTGTAAATATGTGTCACTGAAGTACTCAGCTGAAGTCTGTCATTCATGATCTGGTAAAGTGCCCCGTGGGAATATGTTACATAAACCGATGACTTTTCACTTTTATACAAATGTCATCGAAGGGACTTGCCAAAAATGTATCGTGTGTAAATATGTGTCACTGAAGTACTCAGCTGAAGTCTGTCATTCATGATCTGGTAAAGTGCCCCGTGGGAATATGTTACATAAACCGATGACGTTTCACTTTTATACAAATGTCATCGAAGGGACTTGCCAAAAATGTCGTCATTCGGGAAAAAAATGTGAAGGTTTTCAAATTATGATACTCTTGATATTAGAAATCCTGGGTAAAAGTTCTATATCTTGGACCTCTGCTTATACATAGGTTTATTTTTTATTGACAAAATGTGTAGGTAATTTTCGTTTATCAAGTTGGTACTAGACCCAATGACAGCTTCTTGGTCTAAGGCGATATAACTGGTTTTTCCTGCTTCATCCTCATTTGTACTTCAGATGTCATTGATCTTTTAATTTTTAAGTTGCAGTAAATTTTGATAGTACAAATGCATTAATTAATACTGAACTTTTTGTAATTTTAGTAAATGTGACATATATATTTTTATGTATGTGTAACTAGTTATGACTAACGTAAAAAAAAGTCTGTGTATTTTGCTGAAATTACTCGAAGATGTTTTAGTATAAGATGTTATAATATTTTCTAAATGGGTCCATCGAGGGACGATAAGAAAGAAAATCGAGTTTGAGTTTGTATTGATCTCAATACTACTTGTATTTCATCACAGCTAAAAAGTACGTGTATTAATTAACCTATAATGACTTAGCATACCTTGGATTGCCTTTAAGGTAAACACGTCTTTCAACAACTTTATTGGACGTTAGAATTTCCTATGGGATTTAAGAGTTAGGAAATTACAATAAAAGCAGAGCATTATTTTTATCAAATGCAATTAAGTTCTAAAAGATAAAAAAGAATGATATATATATATATATATATATATATATATATATATATATATATATATATATATATATATATATATAAAGAATACAAATCATATGGCGAATAACAACCCTCTCAAGCGTACTGGATCCACCAAGGGATCACGTTTGTCAGGGATTAATTAAAATAGATGCAATAAACTGACGACGAACAGTACGAAACTAGTAACTAACTAGCCTAAGCGCTTTCGACTCTTAATGAGTCTTTTTCAAAGGCAAATACAAAACATAGTTACGACAAACAAATAAACACAAAAACGTTGTGTTTGTAAACCTCTACATTTCTGTCTTCACATGTGCTAACACTATAAATACAACCAGCTTGTATAGACTAGTTGCGGAAACTGAAAACGTTGTGTAATTCCCTAAAAGTCTACAAGCCAAAGCGACATCTATTTTTACTTTGTGTACATATGTAACGCAGATTATATCCCGGATATTTGATTCTATACCGGTTATTCTTATAGTAAAAATTGAAGGATATTAAGATTTAGAAAATGTTAAATTCTACTAGTGCATAGTTTTCATGTTCTAGTCTTCTTGGTTTAGACCGCTTGGTTTCAATGTTCTAAGGCGGCGTATCCAGTATGATTCCCTTTCCTTCCTGGTTTCGGAACTCCAGCTGTGGTTGTTAGCAATAGCGATAAGTATTATATCACTGAAAGTGTGGCCGGAGGAGGAGAAGTGTTCTGCGACCGGGCTTCTGTACAGCTTTTTTGTCATCCAATCAGATCTATGAAGGTTTATCCTTATGTGTAGCTTTTCAGTTTCTCCCACGTACTGAAGGCCACAGATCTTACATGTGATGAGATAAATCACATTCTCTGTTTTGCACGTTTTGTTTGGACCATGTATGTTTAGTTTTTCTTTAGTCACTGTGCTAGTGAATGTCTTGGTCTCTATCATATGTTGACAGGTTTTGCATCTTTTATCGCCACAGGGTCCAGATTGACTAGGTTGGTTTTGACTAGCGATTGTTGTTAGCTTGGCCCTGACTAGGATGTCCTTTAGGCTTTTTGGTCTCCGGTAAGCTACTACAGGTTTGTTCGGAAGTATTAGGTTTAGTATGTCTGACGATTGCACGGTTGGCCAGTGGTTTGCGATGATTTTACCTACTTTGGGATTGTCTGGGTGATAGGTCAGAATAAATGGTATCCTATCAACCTTTTCTTTCTGTCCATATCTGAGTAGGTCATCACGGTTTGTTTGTTTGGCCCTTTGGATTGCCTCCGCAATCAGGTCTTTGTCGTAGCCTCGGTAAATTAAATGTTTAGCCAGCTCTTCAGACCTTTCTAGGAATCTTTCATCGTCGGAGCAAATTCTGCGTATCCTCAGTGCCTGGCTATATGGAATGTTCTTAATGCAGTGTTTTGGATGACAGCTGGTTGGGAGAAGATACTGGTGTTTGTCGGTTGGTTTCGAGTAGATGTCTGTGTGTAATTTGTTTTCCACCAGTCTGGTTGTTGTGTCCAGGAAAACATGGTTTGAGTTGGAAATTTATTGAAGGATGGAAGTTGTTTGCCTTTGATATGAAGTCATCCAGACTTTCTCTTCCATACTGCCACTTCATTTCAATATCATGAACACCGATCTTAAGAAGCGCTTCTCAGATAAAATAAAATTAAAAAATATTCATTCGGTATAACATATTTTCTAGGTTTTTATAGATGCAACACTTGACACTTTTTATCAAAATCGTAACTCATTAAAAACAATATACAAATCTGTGATTGAACGACTTAATTTATCCACTGTATTAACGATATTTGTACCTTATATTTACACCATATATATGTGTTAAATTCACATTTGTTAAAGCCTAACACTTTTTGGAGTAAAGGTGGTTAATAGACATTATCCTGCCTGAGTATGAGGATTTATGTGACAATTCTTCAACGAGCAATGACGATTAGAAGCACATGGTATCAACATTTTCTTTAAAAATGTGGAAAACAAAGTTCTAATTATAATAGCAAATCGACCAATGACGGTAGGCATTCTGCTTACAACAATACTCGCATTAGACGGAGTCAGCGAATATGCCGCCTAATGAGATAATACATTGAAAATTGAGTTCTGCAAGTACTGCTCATTTCTATAACGCGAAAAAATCGAACATCATCTGGGATAACTGACATTATTGCGAAAATCCTAATAGTGGTATTTGTCCAATGATTAACATTAATAGAAAGGAATAAAGAAAAATATAATTAATTATTTTCAACGAGAATATCATCTGATGTAGAAGGAAACAACGTCCTTCTCAGCATATTCACGTGAAATTTCTTTAACTTGTGATATTTCACTGTGTTTCATGAAATTCATAATGATATGAAGTCTATGTGACAGAATTCTTTAAATAAAGCATAGAGCAGTGCAAACGAAATGATGGATCGTAAAACTGAGTTTCTTGTGTTCCTCAAAAAAGTACATTATAAGACAGAAAAACTTAACAAACGTTATATACTAACCGTGGTTTATATGTTAATTTTTCAGACTTATTTAAATTGATGTTATAAATTTTCATAATATAACTACAGCTTCTATAATGAGTCATTAAAAGTTCAGAAATAGAATATATACTCATTGCCATACATTGTACAATAATTACACATCATTGAGACCTTTCATCACACTACTCTATCCTGGTGACAATGCAGAACGAATGTATTAACATTGATGGACCTATTTTCTTATATATATATATATATATATATATATATATATATATATATATATATATATATATATATATATATATATATATATATATATATGTGTGTGTGTGTGTGTGTGTTTGTGTGTGTGTATATATATGTATATATATATATATATATATATATATATATATATATATATATATATATATATATATATGAGGGTATATCATATTTTTCTATTTGAAAAGTCATTTCAAGTAACTAATTCTGTGGAATCTTAAGTAGGTACAGACAGAATGATAGTTTAAATGTTTTGTCTCGCTCATTCTTGCAGTTTAATATAGTACCATAGGTATGGTATAATGTTGTGAAATTCATAATTGAATATATGCTATTACAGAGGCCTCAGACAATAGATTGCAAAAACAAAGCATGGGATTGATTTGCTAAATCGATCTACCACTATCTTATGTGTCTCTGTCGTATCAAAGTATAAGCTGATCGTTCGATTTATCTAATGAATTGCTTGTAATACAAATGAGAATTGTATATACCTGCATACTATGTGAATAGATTGCACCTGATGGTCGGAAACACGTGCTTATTTGAATGCAGTTTTCCAAAGTCAGTTGCAATCATTTTGTTACGCATATATATCTCCAATTATAAGGGCCATTTTGGCGTTATTAATTGATATCACAATGATGCACATATTATATAAATGATTGAGTCGATATTCGTTTAATTACATGCGATTTAGAATAAATAATGTTTCGAACAACGAAATAAAAACTAAATCGAACGAAAATACTTATCCAAGAATCTTTCCATGGCTGAGTTGTGCACAAAAAAGAAAGTAAAAAGGCAGATTGTAACTCTACATGAACTCTAATAGCCTGAACGAAACATATTAACTGATCGACGTTTTTGGCATTTTTAACTTTACATATTGGCAAAGACTTTCTGAAGAAAAAATCCAGCAATGAAAAATTCATATAATTAAGGATTTTTATAGCAAATATAATTTTGGTGTCTCGGAAGCCTTTGGCCAGGTTAGTATCGCTTTTTCAGGTAAAATAAGTTGATAAAATACCATCTTTACTTTCAGAGAATTATCAAAGCTTGAAATTGCTTTGGGTTTTATGATTGCAATGTGATCTTATTGCTAATCTCGTAAAATCTACATTTTACCATCAGTACAAAGATAATGCTTATGATGTGCTTGGAAAGTAATTTCTCGAAGGGTTATGAGTTCGTTCATGAGGCATATCGACAAAGGTTTTGGAATTGTAGAAAACAAACTTAACAAACCAATGTCGAATGAGCATATGAAAATCAACAACTCTCTAATAGGTGGTGCAATGGCAAGAAGGTTTACAAAAATTACTATAACTTCAGACAACTCATTTTAATTGAGGAGTTCAAGAACTGTATCTATAGTCATGAACTTTACTGATGAACAAAAGGTGGAAGGTATGGAACATGGTACTTGCATAGCTAATGAGACGAAGTTGAATAATATGCATTGAATCACAAAGTTTCATGTCTCAGCAAGCCTTCATTTCGACAGTTTATTGGTAAATTGAATCGTCTTAGTCTCATCCGAGTACATCTAAACTCAGCTGAATATTTTTAGAAATCAAACTTCTGATGAGAATAGTAATACATCCTTATATACTCACACATGAACTTATTGTACAATGAAAGAGTATTTCTGATTCCTACAGGTTGAAAGAAAGCAACAGAACAAAAATAGAGGTATTCTAAATGCTCTTATTTCAGACATAGCATGGTCATAGTCTATAAGTGAAGCAATACAATGATTGGGTCAAACAAATCCCAGTAAGAATTATTTTTGGAAATTTAGGAACCATTCGTTTCAAAAGGTTCTTTCTCACTAATTGCTGATTCTGCCAGGGCCTGTCCGTGTTAAAATATCAAGGCACACAGGAGAGTCGTTGCCTTTATCTGAGAAGTCTTCTTCGAGTCAAAGTGTTCTTATGCAAGGAGTAGAGTGCGGCTTTGTTAATGGTCCTCCACATTGTGTCAGTCTGATATCACACAGTATTAGGACCCATAAATGTCCGAGCAGTGACTTCTTTACCTTCTGGGGATAAATATGTATTACTAGACGATGATTTACGTGGAGATAAGATCATGATCAATCCATTGTAACTAACAAATCTTGCCTGAGCTAATAAGTTGATCCTGTTATGACTGAAACTCTGATTTTCATACTGTTTGTGCAGTTACCAGAGCTATGGCAAAAACCTCTTTAGACACACTTATATGAGTCTTTTGATATGTCAATTTTGCTTTTTGTGTCAACCAATAAACACATTCTCTAAACAAGGTGACACAACACAATCACTAATTGTTGAACAGGAACAATATCCTCCAAACTCCTGTTTGTTTCAGTAGGCTATTTGTGGAATTGAATCCACACAAGCCCCTGTTTGTTATTTTGTGAACGATGAGATCCTTTGATGGCGGATGGTCAGATAGCTATCATACTGACGTACTGATGTCATATCGATGGGAAATTCGTAGTCTAGTCCGTTAAATTCCTTTAGCAAAACATTTAGGAGTCAAACAGATCTATCACAAGAACTTAAATTGTATTTATTGGCCGAAAATTAAAACTGATGATTCGAGATACTAAAGATCTTGTTTCACTTGTCAAACTGTATGGAAATCAAACCGGAAGATACCTAAGACTGCAACCCATTCCTTCATTAGAAGAACAATTTAGCTGGATGATGGCAGACTATGTCGGTCCTTTACCTAAGACCAAGTCTGGCAACCAATACTTGTTAACCATAATGTAAGCATCCACAAGATTTCCACAGGTAATTCCTTTGAGAAATATTAAAACTAAAGCCGTATTAAAAGCTCGGATAATTTCCTTTACACTGTTTTGTCTTCCCATATATGTCCAGTCTGATCAAGGGTCAAAATTTATGTCTGGAATTTTTCAAAACGTTATGGTTAACTAGTATTGGTTGGCAGACTTGGTCTTAGGTAAGAGACTGACATAGCCTGCCATCATCCAGCTAAATGGTTCTTCAAATGAAGGAATGGGTTGCAGACCAGTCTTAGGTATCTTCCGGTTTGATTTCCATACAGTTTTGACAAGTGAAACAAGATCTTTAGTATCTCGAATCATCAGTTTTAATTTTCGGCCAATAAATACAATTTAAGTTCTTGTGATAGATCTGATTGACCTCTAAATGACTTGCTAAAGGAGTTTAACGGACTAGACTACGAAAATCATCATTGGTTAGTTTGTTTAAACTTTTTCAATTTATATCTGAATGGCATATCACAAAATTAAAGATCAAAGTCACTGGTATATTATAAACCCAGTGACGATTTTCACCGCAGGCGATGTCAATTTTATATTAATATCACTTTTCTTTTTACATGAATTTAAAAGCACCAAAATAAATGCAGAGAATGATAGAAGCAAGAATTATGAACTATTTACTTGATTGTATATTTGTTCCTGACATGCGATTATGGTGGGCAAAATGGAAACGTAGGAACTACATTTCCTTCTTTTGTTCTATGTGGTCATCTGAAATGATTGTCTGTCTGTCTTTCTGCCAATATAACCACAGTAAATGTTTTTGAACTTCATTAATTTCCTCCAATGTTTTAAGTTTAATGTCACTGAAAGGTTCAAATAATTTCCTCGAGGAATAAAAAGGGTCAAAGATTGTTAGTGTGAGAAAATATAGGCATGATTTTACCATGTCAATTAACCGAACCCAGGACCCATTATTTCATTCTATAGGACCTATAGTAGGACAAAGGCTGATATAAAACTGCGTCCTGCATGGTTTTACATAGTACAAATCAGCGTGGAGAACAAAACAAGACAAGACGCACAAACTATTTTGAATTATACGGAATATTAAACATATTTCATTTCAGTATTGGTGATTAAATGCTCTATGAATTAGAATTTGTTTTTAAAAATATAATGTTACATTCATTTAAATAAAAGAAAATATTAATTAAAATCTTTTTAGCATAAAAATAATTCCTTATACAACTGCACTCATGATCATGTCCATCCTAATTGGAAATGAAAACTGATTCAAGATCATACAATTGTAGGCATTGTAGATATCTCTAACTGAAGCATTTAGATATGAAGAGGACAAATAGCTACAACAACATTCATGCTTCATTGATTGAAAGGGGATTTTTTAAAACTGTTTTAAAAGTTAAATATTGCTTTAAATTTTGATGGAATAAAAAATTATACCTTGCAATATTTAGGTATAAGTGAACCTCAAAATTGATCAATTTCAAGTACAATGTCTAAAATCAGAAAATTAATCCGGATTTGTTCCTAATATGTTTTGGACACTGCCTTAAAGTGTTGGAAATAGGTAGACTGAGAAAAGATAGAAAAAATGACTAAATGAATAATAATAATAATAATAATAATAATAATAATAATAATAATAATAATAATAATAATAATAATAATAATAATAATAATAACATATTCATATACGTAAATATTAGTTCATAATTTGCGTCGGGTGCCAAACTGATGGCTTGCTGTAATAAGACTGCAACATAAATATTAGATTTTTGCATTTATTCCTTACTCCTCATGAGTGTTCTATTGTTGTTTCCAGTATTATTTTTACATTTCACTTACCAAATTTGGGCAGAAATGAACGAAAGCACAAAATGAATGTTTCTGACAAGATTGAATATTATACATTGCACATAGATAATACTCGGCTGGCAAGATGAAGCTCAATATATGCATGTGACTGAATGGGTAAGGATAAGAAAAGTTTCAATGAGAGAAAAAAAATGTAAAGAAGTGTTTCTGCGGCACTCAAGAATGTGTGTCATATACACCAAGTGACAAATTAGGTAAATTATTTCAATGCAGTTTGGATACATAGTCACTGACATGTCCGTGAAAATAGAGACAAAAACATAAATTGAATTGTATGTCTCTGGGAATGAAATATTGGAAGGAAGAGACGTTGCCGCTGATGAGTAAGGCTTGTCAAGACGTAATGTTTCTGCTAAAAGACAACAACAGCACAGTTCATCCTAAAAACATTAAACCGGTAAGAACTACTAGTGTATAGAAATTTAGACACGTTGACTGACACGACTAATGCAATTATATTACATCTTCGGTCGAGTTCTCGGTAACGAAAGATTCCATTATCTTGGAATTAAAGATCTGCTTATATTGTTGCCATCACAATAAGTAAGCATAATGAAAAAAGTATAATTTGTACTAAAAGGCTTGAATTTCTTATACAGTCTTGTAACAGAATTTCATACAGTCCAGAAAACTTTTATAACACAGCATCACGAAGCAAAGCACTAGCTCTTTGACACATATCAATTACTAACCCTAATCAATGCTCTACTTCAATTTCACGATCTGTCACGATCATCTTTTATCTTTTAGTAACTACTTTCTATAGTAGTCATTCCGCAGTTTTCCTGTTACGCAATTCTTTTAAATACAGTTATGCATGGGTAAAAGATATGCTATTTAATAATGAATTAACGATTCATAGATATGCAACGGGTATAGAAAAAAAATTCTGCGAAAATATTTCACGTGTTTCTATACTACCAGTAGTATCACCCATGAACGCTGTTTTGCATGTGTTAAAAAAATTCGATGTAGCAGAACTTGAAGGCGATATATAACTGCAATACAATACATAGCTTAAAGTTGATAAAATAAAGAACATCAAAGAGCATAATGACTTCCATATAAATAATACAGATTTCAGAATAGTTCGGGGACTCGGGTGGCCGATTGGTCTAAACCGCACTCCGTTACTGATCACTGTCATCTCACCTGTCTGCGTTGGTTCGAGTCTCGGATCCGGCCTATCTGGGTATGTGAGAAAGCTTGCCTGTAGCTTCTCGCTGGTCGGCGGTTCTTTCCAGGGTTTTCCCGGATTCTTCCTCCACCATTATTGCTGGCCGCAATGTACAGCCTATCGTGTGGTGAAAAATGACGTTAAACCCTACAAAAACATCAGAACTGTTTCTTTCTCTTATTATTGTCCACCTGTAAAACATAAATGATCTGACTAAATCCCCTACACAGCAAGAGAACCCACCGGCCGGCCTGTTAGTAAACATCAACGTGTTCTTTAATATTTTTGTTATTATATTTGGGGGGGTGAGAAGTATGTAAAAAAGATAAATAACCCATTTGGAACGTTTATAAATTCAGGTATGGAGGAGAATTTGTAGACTTAGTTTTATTAGCAAAATAATCCCATAAGCTATACGATAGTATTCTCGCATATATTACATAGTATTTTCTTACCTGTATTCGTACACCTACCTATACCAAAGTTTTCGCTCACCTATACCATACTATGTTGTGCAGAATGGTTTGATTCGTTTATACCTCGTAATTTTTTCAGACTTTGTCTTCCTCTTCCCCAGCAACGTTTACAATTGGGAAAACATCCTATTCAACGCCATAGCAATGTTAAAGCCATGGTTCATCTTCAGAATCTGACATTTTTCGAATAATAAAAGACATAAAGTGTATGTTAAATTTCTCTACCTTGTATGAGTTGTGAAGCAAATAACATTTCCCCATACCTACCCTTCCCCCCCCCAAGACAACGGTGCTCCAAAGTTACTGTGCGGAACCATATGGATCCGACAGATTTTATTATTTGATGATTCAGTGTTTTAAACGTAGAGCTATCAAATTAAATCGCAAGCACGCTTGTTTTACAGAACAGTATTTATCAGTATCAGTCTCACAAAGGCCTTCCCGCTCGAGTACAATATAATAAAATAAAATTGACCCATTATGAAAATGTACTTTGAATTTTCTCAACATAGCAACCAATGATATCCTACAAAAGGGGAATATTAAACAGCAAATGTTTAGGGCATAAACATAAAGCAACCATTATGTGGAATCCTATGACGCTGTTGTTATTTTTCTTTGTTTATTATTTTTTTCCTTTTGTTTTCCGTTGTTTTAATAATTCATTTCTTAATTATATTAAACATCAATTAAATAACAATTTCTGCTTTATTTTTATTTAATTTAATTCAAATTTTCAATTTAGCTAAATTTTATTCTACGTCCGAAGACCTTTAAGTTTTGCCTAATACAGTCTAAAGCCATTTTTTATGACAATGAGCAAACTATGTACAAGGAACTTATTTTCATACCTAAATATACGATTATGTTTAACAAAATAAGCACGTTGATATGAAAAAGAGAAAATAAATTGTACGAATGTTCATAATTTTGACTGAAGGTTATGCTACAGTGTTTCATATATGTTGAACTGGATTCACAATTGACAAAGTATTCCAATGATGTTTCTTTTTACGAAAAGAAATTTGTATATCCTAGGAGAGATTTAGATATTTATCTTTATTTTGAGATCTGAATGACAAAGGGTGCCCTGGGATAGTACACAGATAGACCTTGATGCTGATGTGCACCTCATAGACAATTGCTGGTTCTGGCTAGCTATTTTCACTTCGTGAACTTCAGAGACAGATTATACATGATGAAATCGATCTGATAATATTTGTCATTTTGTTTAATATTTTAAATATCATAATTGCACTTCAAGAATATAGTAATCTCAAAACTGTGAACATTCATTTCTGTATTTCATATAAAGTCAAAGTTGGTTTACTTTGTTCCATTTCTTGTCCATTTCTCCAATACACAGAAACAGTTATTTCAGATACCAATAAGAGTTCTTATGATCAAAACTAAAGGTAAATCCTACGTAAATAGTACGGGGGAAGAATTGACGATCATGCGAATTTAACATCACGGATGACACTACGGGTAAATGATTTTAGCATCTGGAGTATATAACGATTAAACGAATTTTACATCTGAATATAACAGTGTTTCTGTTAAGTGAAAGTGACGTTACAGGTGCTAATACGGCGCTTATAGGTACTAAAGAATCGGATCTGGGCTATGTGGTTACTCTAATTTCACATTACGGATGAAACTGTTAGATTATAGAAATGTTATACTGTGACGGTATAATTTACTTCAACTTTTTGGGCCAGTTGAGCCTTCAATGGAAAGTTCGTATCAGGGCCAACATGGCCCGCCATGAAAATGTTTAAAGGGGTACAGAAATAATATGGAAAGATTTACAAAGACACACATAGTTAAAGTCAATTACTTATTTTTAAAATCAACACACGTGTTGTTTCTTGACAATGCAACACTCAAATAAACACACAAACGATGCAGCAAGTATGCGAAAAGTAATGATTACAAAGAAACACTTTTAATGACAAACACCCACATACACAAACAGAAGACAGAAGGCAAGGAACATGCAGTGGTCACTAACACGCGTTCTTAATGCACCCATGCATAAAAACAGACGGAGGAAGATATTTAGGGTATATGTATTGCTTGCTAAAACATAGTTTTACTAACCAACACGCAAAATAATGGCCTAATACTCAGTTTTACACACACACATACACACATACACACACATACATACATGCATGCATACATACATACATACATACATACATACATACATACATACATACATACATACATACATACATACATACATACATGCATGCGTGCGTGCGTGCGTGCGTGCGTGCGTGCGTGCATACATACATACATCAGACAGACAGACAGACAGACAGATAGACAGATAGATAGATAGATAACGCTTGTTCTTTGAGAAACACACGCATTCTTAAGGACAAACATGAAAAGATATATATATATATATATATATATATATATATATATATATATATATATATATATATATATATATATATATATATATATAAATGAATAACAAAGAGAGAGAGAGAGAGAGAGAGAGAGAGAGAGAGAGAGAGAGAGAGAGAGAGAGTGGTTTAATAATATGTATACCAACAATCGCCTATCATAACATCCAACATAACACATTTACAAAGAAAACAAATGAGAAATGGAAGGGTAGCTCATAATAGTAAAACAATCATGATTACTTAGTGGAATCATTTTACTTACATAAAAATACGCAAGCACTTATACGCACTCAAAAATAGACGCAGGCGAGCAAAATTAGTATTCCATTATGGAATACTTGGGTAGTCTTGGATAGGACATTTAGATCGAGTGGTGAATATTAACAAACGTTTCGTTTACATACATCCAACACTTCGTAACTTTTCTTCAAAGATACTCCTAACCAGAAAACAATATACAGACACTATTTTGAAACAACATCGTCTCTCGATGAACAGCCTTTTGACACATGTGAATGTCTCTGTTTTGTATTCGGTGATAGTCCACTTTACGTTCAGATATACAAGAAAGTCTGGAGTAAACATCATGCATGCAATGCAAGTTGAGGACACAATAGGAAGACACGTATTTCCTTCTTTGATAATTGATTGTAAAACTAAACAATGTAACTTCATTTAGGGCGGAAAAAAGATGGAAAATCGTTATAGAACAATGTTAATATCTTCCGCTAAGACCATTGCCTTTGCTCAGTTGATGCAAGACCGTTTGATTATGCCTAATATTTAGTATATTATGATGAATATACATGACAATGAATTTTAAGCAACTCATTTCACAAAGAAAACATCATTTCTGCTCTGCCGATGACCTTTTCTTACATCTTACGCATTTCACCCTCCTCATTCTCCTTATTTTACTAATTTTCAACTTTCCTTTAGCGTTGTAAAAATATAGCTAATTAGACAAACTGCAACATTGAATCACTTTTATTAAATCTATCACCAAGGAGACCGACAGACAGAGACAGAAAGACAGTTTTTGTTGTTTTTTGTTGTTGTTTTCTTAAGGGGGGGGGCAATTTTTAATACACAGCAAGCAATAATGATCAGTAAACTGCTCGAAACATTTCTTCATGGCTGTACGGCTGTACATAAGAACAAAATTGGACATTGGTAGAGCAGTACATATATTTACTCTCAATCTGATGGGATGATACATTCTCTTAAATTATTATGAACAATGAAATTCCTCTACGAAATGTCAGAGGATGTTAAATATATATTGGCACACAAACTCTGCTTGTGTTATAAATAAGGCACTTAAATGAGGAAACGTATATACAAAACTACATACATGTTGCATTTTTCCATGACTTAATTAATAAGGCTAGCAATTTAGGGCACATACAGCATTTTATCCAACTATTGAACATCAAACGGAGCAGTCAATATTAAAAAGGATAAGAAGAAGTCATATAACAATGATATTAAAGTTGAAAATTTGTATTTCTCTTTTAAATCATGGATAATATCAATCGGATCTCCGTAAAGGACATTAAACACCTTCTTATCGTGAAAAAGATCAAATATCTTTTCTTACTTACAAATTATGTTAAACAAGAAATGAAAGCGGAAACCTCTTACGGAATAATAACACTGTAAAAGACATATCTTGATGGGAAATATTTTTTTTTCTGAGAGAGAGAGAGAGAGAGAGAGAGAGAGAGAGAGAGAGAGAGAGAGAGAGAGAGAGAGAGAGAGAGAGAGAGAGAGAGAGAGAGAGAGAGACTACGATTGTCACTCTCTGCTAACCATATTGGCTCTTTTCTATGCAGAATATAAGTCCAATTCAGATTAATTTGTACGGCCAACTTTATTAACCGTACCAACACATACTTCATCACATAGCTGGTACACTTTACATATAATGTATACAGTTTTACATTTTTGATATGTCAGCATGCTAACACATTACTTTATGCTAATTAGATTGATCCAAATCAACCCGCAAAAATTCTTGCCATGATCGAAATTTCGGTGTTGAGTATATAATTCAAATATCGAAATTTTGAACGTCTCGACGAATAAATTGATGATCCTTCCTAATATTGACTGTACCGTTTACGAACTATTAGAATCTTTCATGAACCACCGGTGGTCCGCGTAGAGCTGTTTGAGAATCTCCGGTCTCTAGTATAAACAAGTATCTTTCTATGTTTATCTGAATGTTTAAAAATGTCTTTAATAAATATTTCTTAAGATTCATTTATCTACATATACCATTTCTTCAATAAGCAATCTTGATGCCTTTTGGAAACAAAATAATTAGAATAATATCATCAGGGTTCTATGAGACCCAAAACCCTATAACGCCAAGTTATACGATCTGTTTCATCCAGAGATATAATCATCATATAAAACCTTTTGGTTTATATATCTATAGTTATCTGTATACAATAATTTAATAAACAGTTATAATTGCTTACTTGATCAGTTACACATATAAGAAGTCTACCACATTCACCAAAAGCTACGCAGTTGCATACAGTAGAGGAAACACTTAACACTGTTTGCTAATCTATATATGTAAAATTTCTACCGTACTAGAATATTCATATCCCAGACGTCGGCTCCACAACATAATATCGTTTTGTTTTTTTTAAAGCACCAACGGTTTGAGATATCCTATAATATTATGAAGTGTTCAGTAGTCACATTTTCTCTCAGGAATATTATGCAGAATGTCACCACCTCTTCGCCATGTGATAATTTAATTAGATCATCAAAGTATAGTTACCATATATACAGTCACATATAGATAATGGGAACAGTTTAAACGGAATTTTATATCTTTGTGAATGAATTATTGGAAAGAAGATACGTTGCCACTACGGAGGAAGGCTTGTCAAGATTTAACGATCATGCTAAACGACAACCATAACACAGTTTATCGAAACAGCATTTAACCGATCAGAACAACAAGCATAAAGAAAGTCATTCACGTTGACACATCTAATGCAATTACCTTCTATTTTCGATTGAACTCACAGTGGAACTAAATGTCTACCTAGACTGGTATCATCCAAAAAAGCACACATGGTGAAATAAAGTTTAGTTTGTTTTAAAGCTTGAATTTCTTGTACAAAAGCATTTGTGCAGTCCAGAAAACTATTACAGCACAATAGATATGAAACTAAGCATTGCTTGTTTGGCACGTATCAATCAGCAACTCTAATCATTTCTCAACTTCAACTTCACGATCTATCATGATCACTTTTAATATTTTAGTAACCACTTTATATGGTTATTCTAACTGCACAGAAAAGTTCAGCAAATGATAATGATGTAATTTAAAAACGTTTATGGGATTAATCTTTATCGGATTTAATAGAAAATGGGCACTTTTCGCCGTTAGTCACTACACTAATCATTATGTTACGGGATTCTTTTGATTGCATTTATCCATGGGCAAATGCTATGCTATTTAATAATCAAGTAAAGATTCATAAATTCCATATCGGGCATAGCAATATTTTCTGCGACATTATGTCACACGAGTTTCTATACTACTAGTGGAATAACAGAGTACACATTGCTTTGATAGTGGGACACGAATTCAATGTAGCAGAACCTGGTGCCAGTTGAAATTCATTCTTCAAGTCAAACAAAGAGAGGATTAAAGAATCCATTAGATTTCCCAATCAATCTGACGATCCTACCAAAAAGTTTTGTAACTTTGGGAGTACACAGATTCTGACTGGTGAGTCACAAGAGAAACTCAAAACAGCACACAGCAGTCATAAATATGTATAAAACCATAATGCAATGGAATTACCGAGGATTAAAAGCAAGTATTAGTGATTTTAATTGGAAAATGTGTCAAATCATCCTGCAAGTCAAATGACAGCTGATCATTTTGACAAAGATACTCTATGATGTTGAGGGGAATACAATACCAAAACCTTCGGCAATTCTTAAACTTGCAAACGCGCTATAGTTAAAGGAGGCACGCAAATAAGCCATCAAGAAACATATAAATGTCTTTAAACATTGCAACAATATTCAAACAACGGACAATTTTAATAAATACCGTATATACCGAGCAAAAACAGGAATTATATGCAGGTAAAACACATGGAGATCTTACGTATCTAGGTATAACTCGCTCATCTAATAAATCAATAACTGATATGTACGAAAGACATTGGCAAAATAAATTCTGCCTTATCAAACTTTTGAAACATTCTGATAAAATGGTCACAATCGTATAAAAAAATCTAAAATACCTCACAAGATTATTATTCTGTACACTTCTATCGTGTCAAAAAACCTTAAATAAAGGTATCGTCTAAACTTCAAATATAATAATGCTGAAGATTACAAAATAACTTTCACTCTCAGAGATGTACAAGACTCTCGATCGAGTTCATGATATTTCAGGAGGACGAGATGATACCATTGTAAACAACTAAAACACTAACCTGACACAGCTCTTAATACACCGAAAAAGATTTTCAAAAACATTTATGAAACTGAATACTTCCCTGTTTTTGCAAGAATCAAAAGTGATGCCAATACATAAACATGGAACGAACAAAAACCTACTTTTCCAACTATCGTTCATAAGCATTAACAATTAATATTTGAATTTACAAAACCATGAAACGAAAGATGTGTTACAGAGTGCTCTGGTATCTTGAATCCATGAAACTACTATCAGTGTGGATTCAGAAGCCAGAGAAGAACAATAGACGATCATGTCAGTTTTCAAGCATTTATGAAAGACATTTCTTATACAGAATCTGTAATTGTCGTCCTTTGAACTTGGAGTAAGCTAACAAACCAAGTGAATGTACGGCACAATGAATGACCTATGCAACCTAGTGCTAAGAAGCCGCCTTTCATTCTCCCCATGTTTTTTTTATTTAAACTACATAGATGAAGTAGGCAGCATCATTTATGAAAGCTATCTTCAGGAGATTGGTGTACCTTAACGCAGCATATTGTCAGTCACCCTCTCCAGCATCAGCCTTGATGGTGTGGTGAAATGCCTTGATCAAGAACTGACTTCTCATTATGTATTCACAACGTTTTGATCTGCTATATATCTATAATTAATACCCCAATTATTACTAAAACATGACAATCTAGGATATCGTTCAGTTTGATGACTACCTTGTCAGAGTGGCATAAAAGATCAATGGAAGCCAAACCGCCATGCAGTCTCCCGTTTCCGAATGGAAGATTCTATAAACTAAGTTTGAATATTGTATAAAAAAAGATTTGTGTCATACTTGATCAAATAAGTAGAAAGAAAAATCCACAAACTTAAGAACATTAAACCCAGTATTTTGTTGTGTCCCACGTTTTGAACAAATGGGAGAGATGGGATGGTATTGTGCCATTCCTATATCGGACACATATTCTTAACTGACGTATACCGATTAAATAGTAAACCTTGATCAGAATATGTATCCTGCCAGTGTTCACTAACAGTGGAGCGCATTCTTGTCAAGTGTATAGACTTCAACCCTGTGAGAATGAAGTATGTTGACGTGAACTGATTCAAAATCTATATAAGGAGGCTTCTCCTGAGAAACTCTTCAACTTCTAAAAGGAATGTCGTCAACACAACAAATTTGAATCTCATTTAGTGGATGTTGCATCTGTTGCCTGAATTTTAATCTCTTTATATTGTATATTTGATCTTTATACTTAATTATAATTTTTTTCTTTATGGAAAAGTTTAATTTCCCATACTTTTGTGCAATTGATTCTTACCTTTGTTAAACTTAACCTCTTGTTGGTTCTACATAGCCACTTTTTGTGATTATGTGTCGTATATTATATACAAACATACTATATCACAGTTATTTTGAAATATGCGTAAACTTTACCTATACAATAATTTCTCTTATTTATTTATCTTTTCACATGGGATACGTGACTTGAATCAATCTTGGATTATTATTATTATTATTATTATTATTATTATTATTATTATTATTATTATTATTATTATTATTATTATTATTATTATTATTATTTAAAGAGGGTAACTCAAATAGCTAAGAACTGATCTACCTTGAGGCCCTCATTCAAAGGAATTTACTTATGTTTGCTGCATCTCTGAAGCTACTGTATATACTGGGTTTAGATAAAGGAATTTCTAATCTCAACTGGAATATTATTCTAGAGTAAAGTTCCAGAGTATTGGAAACTTTTTTATAAACGATTCCTTATTTGGTTTGGGAAATTTGTAATGTTTGGTAGATATTGATCGCAGTTGGGGAGTATTTCCAGACAGCCTATACTGGAATAGTGATTGTATATATTCAGGAGCACTATTATTGGATCTCCTGTACATTAATTTGGCTTTTCTTAAACAGATTCGGTCTTTAATAGGTAATATTTTAACTTACCAGCTAATGTTTCCTTGCTTTCTTTCTGGATTGATATTAACTCAAAAGCTCGTTTTTGGAGATGTGCTAGCTTTGCTAAGTTTTTATCATTTGAATTACCCCATACTGTATTACAGTAGTCTAAATAGGGTTGCATGTAACTGTTATAAAATAGTTTTCTGTGCTTTTCCGGGAGAAAGTGTCTTATCCTACGGAGAAGCCATAGACTTGAATTGACTTTTTTTACTGATATGTTTGATATGTTCAGTCCATGATAGGTTATTATCTACCAAAACACCAAGTAGATTATCGTGACAGACCATTTGCAACCTTTTATCCTTCCATGTCAGACATAGTTCATCACTATAAAGTTTTGTTCTTATGTTCCGTGTTGAGATAATTAATATTTTAGTTTTACCAGTATTAACCACCATGCCATTGCATGTGCACCAGTTGTCCAATTTGTTTAGGGCATTCTTTAAAGATATTTCGAGTACTTGCTTTGTGTTTTGGATGTCTGACAATGTTGTGTCATCTGTATATAGATTTGTAGATGATACTAAGACCTTTAGTACAAGTGTTAGGTCATTAATAAATAACATAAACAGTAATGGACCCAGAATTGAGCCTTGTGGTACTCCACATATAATTTTTCCA